>CM024759.1:8620864-8668140 GCA_014218235.1 Colocasia esculenta | reverse complement strand
CTTGTTAGAGGATGTTAGCAATGGCCTTTTTCAGAAAGAACACTTCGTATGAAGACAGAGGGCTAGTAGCCATCGTTGCAGTTCTTGAAATAGCTTCATGATATTACACATTTATGGTGAAATGCCCCCTTAGAAAAATAGCCCTTTAAAATTAGGGGAAAAGTCACTTTCAAATTTTGTCTAATTTTTTTTTTCCGCTTTTCCTCATCACTTTGCCGTGCCCTTTCTTCTCATAAGTAGGCACCTTGGTGAGATTCATCGTCCTTCCTTCTTCCTCATTTCGAGCTTCTTGGGATTCCATTTCTTCTTAGCTTCCATGAAGATTCTTCTCCAAAATGGCCCACTCTTCTGACTCTCTTAGAACTCTTTTTCCAACTCTGTCCTTTGGTTTCCTGGTAAAGAAAAGGTAAGGGCATTAGTAAGAAGGAAAGGATGCCCCCTCCTGATACGAGGAATATAGTACACCATAGACTGGGAGACGGAGATCTCTCCTTCTAGTACTGAGTTCCCCCTTCGCACCATTTCTCCGCTCCCCACTCCGATGAGCTTAGCACCTCAGTCCAGCCTGAAGAGTTTTGCCTCTATCGGCTAGCTCTTGAATATGGGTTCAGAATCCTTGTTCAACCCCTTCATCATTTCTATTCTCAACTTCTATTAGTTGGTACCAGTACAACTTGTATCCAATACCTACCTCTTCCTCTACAGCTTCATAGTCACCTATAGGTTAATAGGGGCTTGCTACAACATTAATCTCTTTTGCAGCTTCTTTTTCCTTGCCCCTAGCTCAATAGTGGATGATGGCTTTTATCACTTCAAATCTCATCATAACCGATCCTTTCTTTCCATCTCCCCAGCTAAAGTTCTCACAAGCGTTGGAAGGTCTAATACTTGTGAAATCCACTCATTTTTTGTTGAATTCTCACCTGCCTCTGACTTATGCAGTTGCTCCACACTGCCATAGTGCTCTTGTGATGTTGGAGGCTAGCCTATAGCAACACCTGCAAGCCCTTGACATTGACTCGTGATATCTCTCTGCGATAGGACCAAGGCTTCTAGCAAAAAGGCCCCTATAGTGGATCGGCCTTTCGAGATGACCGATAAGGATGAGATAACCTGGCTGGCGGAGGCAGATCACCTAAAAATTAGGGCCTCGAACATGGTCAATGTTTGGGCTTTTCCACCCCTCTGCCAAGTGCAAAGGGAGCCTAATCATGGCACGTTCACTAGGCTGCTAGATTCAGGTTGAAAATTACGTTCCCTACCATTGGTGTTCCGCCGCGCTCTGCTAGGGTTGCGCCGCCGCCGTCGGCGCGCGCCGGCCCTCTCTGGTGGTGCTGGGCGTTGCCCCATGGCTGCTTCCGTTGTGGGACCCCGGTCTCCTCCCCCTGGGTCTCCTCAGTTCCCCCCGCTTACAACGCTCTCCGGAAGGTAATCGTCATCGTGGTGCTGATGGTTGCGCGACGTCCACTCCATGCATGCACACAATCAATGCCGATGGAGCCTCCTCAGCATCTGAATGGGGACGTGATGGTGTTCCCCCACAAAAGTCCTTTGCTCAGATTCTTATGGAATCTGTCAAGCCCCCGACGCTTCCCTTGAAGATCCATGCGCCTGCTAGCACCGATTCTGGAGAACCTACAGTTTTCTTCTCCTCGAAGAGGTACGGATATCTTGTGCGCCTTTCAACTTTGCTATTATCGCTCGTACTCCGCTCGGTAGACCTTCCTTCCAGGACATTCGTATGCACTTCTCTCAACGATTCAACTTTGTCAAAGACTTCATCATTAGTGCTATGGATGGACGTCATCTACTTGTTCGATTTCAAGATAAGAGCGATTATCTTCAGGTCCTGTTGAAAGACACCCTGTTTGTGAAGGACAGATTATTCAGGTTTTTTCAATGGTCGATGAACTTCTCCCCTGGTCCCAGTTTGGATGGAGAGCCAGGGCTACCAGCTAATTCTATAATGAGTCCATGCTCCGATCCATCGCTGGCACTGTTGGACAGGTTCTGCAGGTCGATAGAGATCCTATCAGTTTGTCTCGTGTGCGCATGCTGCCAGGGTCTGTGTTCAATTAGATATATCAAAAAAGCTCCCTGACCGTGTCTGGATTGGTATTGGTGCGAGTGGTATGTGGCAACAGGTGACATATCCGAATCCTCCTTCCTTTTGCCAGTCGTGTAAGCGTCTTGGTCATCTTCTCGCAAATTGTAAAAAAGCTAACCTCAATACAAACCTCGAGCCTCCGGGTAGTCATGATATCAGCAGGTCGCTCCTCCTCCGCCTGGGAAAAAAGTTTGGCGTCAGGTTGCTCTGATAAGGGAGACGATCATCGTGGTAATTCCAATTTGATAGTTGAATCTGGTCCTTGTGATAAGGATGCTACCCTCTTACTCTTGGTGCTGCTACTCTTGTTTCTAACATGACATCTGATGCGCCGCATGTTGTTAATGATACTTGTCCTGTGCAACCTAAAAATGGTAATGGTGTGGTAACTGTGGTTGATACGTCTGTTGCTGGCCATAATGAGCATCCTACTACTGACATGCAGTTCACTCAAGTGAGGGCGGTCCTGAGTGTGATGTGGTTAATGGGATCACCACTAATGGCATAGCTTCTACTAGTGTCTCAGATCCTGTCCATGATCAGTCTCTTATGAATCGAAAAAATGTGCACCTATCTTCCATGTCATATCACTACCTGGTTCTGGACCCTTATCTACGGAAGCGGATTTTACTACTATCCATTCAAACTTTGTTGGGCCGGAGAATGCTAAGGCCAAGAAGTCTGATGGTGTCAAACCAGATCTTCTCTGCGCAGGAGCACCTCTGTCAACACTCCTCAATGATTTCTTAATGATGAGTCTTATTTGGAATATCAGGGGGATTGGTAATACTCAGTCTATCAATAGGTTAAAGTATCTTATCAGGAAATTCCAGCTGAATTTTGTTGCAATCATTGAACCTAAGCTTAGCACTGATAAAATTGAGAGGCACAGATTTAAACTTCGTATGCATTCCTGTTTATCAAACTCTAATGATAGGGGCCGTATTTGGCTGTTCTGGACACAGGATGTTAGTGTCCACATGGTTTCTATCTCTGATCATTTTATTACTGTGCGCATCAACTCTTCTACTTACTCGGATTTTTTTGTTACAATTGTTCATGCTAGTTGTCTGTTGACCGAGCGTAGAGAGTTATGGGAGAACTTGGTAGATTTTTCGGTCTTTGTGATAAGCCTTGGCTTGTTGGTGGGGATTTCAACAGCATTTGGATCCATCCGAAAAGGGGGGGGGTCGTCGCGCTTTTGAGAGATCCGTGCTGACTTTCAGGCCTGTGTTTCTGCTGCTGGCTTAGAGGATGTGGGGTTTTCAGGGAGCAACTTCACCTGGTACAATGGTCAACAAGCTAATGGCATTTGGGCTAGACTGGATAGGGTTATGATCAATGGTGAATGGTTGCTCACTTGTTCTTCTACTCTCAAGGTGCAACATTTGTCTCGTGCTTGTAGCGATCATAGCCCTTTGCTTATCTCCCCGATGTCTAATGGTCCTGCTGTCCCCTCAAGATTCTGTTTCTAGCAAATGTGGATTTCTCATGAGCAATTTTTACGAGACTCTAAAGTCGCATGGGAGGCAGCCCCATGTTCCTCTTTTCCTCTTCTAAACATGATGATGAAGCTGAAACATATGAAGTTCTTCTATAGACACTGGAACAAAAATGTTTTTAAGAATGTCCAGGATAATGTCATGCTGGCTGAAGAGGCGCATTCTATTGCTCAAACTATATTTGATAATGATTCAACTTCTGAGAATAGTACTCAGCTCTATGATGCTAGGGATGATCTTGCTCGAGTCCATGCCCAAGAGGAAATGTTCTGGCGTAAAAAATCAAGACTAAAGTGGCTGAAGGAGGGCGATGGAAACACAAAGTTTTTTTTGCTTGCGCCGCTTCCCGAAGAAGGCGTTCAGCCATAAATCAGATCCACAATGATACTGGTATGCTTGTGACTGATAAAGAGGAGATGGTTAATCTTTTTGTGTCTCATTTTTTCTGCTGCTTTTACTTCTGGCCCTCATCATGTTGACCAACAATTGTTGGATGATATTCCTGCTTTGGTGGATGATGTGAAAAACCATGCTCTTTGTGTGCTTCCTAATGCTGAGGAAATTAAAGGTGTTGTTATGACTATGTCTCCTGATAGTGCCCCTAGGCCTGATGGATTCACAGCTATTTTTTTCAAAAATGTTGGGACTTTATTCAGATTGATATTGTGGTTGCAGTTCAAAGTTACTTTTGTGGTCATGCGCTACCTAGAGGTCTTACATCCTCTCTTATTGCCTTGATCCCCAAGGTTGATTCCCCTAGATCATGTGCTGACTTCAGGCCTATCAGCCTTTGCAACTTTCTCTATAAAGTTATATCTCGTATTATCAATACAGGCTATCTCAGGTTCTACCTATTCTGATTTCTGAGCAGCAGGGTGCTTTTGTTAAAGGTAGGATATATGAGAATGTGGCTCTGGCTGGGGAGATGGTTCAACATCTGCATAAACGGTGTAGAGGTGGTAATGTTGTCTTTAAGTTGGACATGGCTAAGGCCTATGATCGGCTGGAGTGGGACTTCTTGTATGCTGTGCTCCGCAAGTTTGGCTTCTCTCTCAGCTTTATTTCGCTTATTGAGCCCCTTCTCTCAAATTACTGGTTCTCTGTTTTATTAAATGGTGAAATACATGGTTACCTCAAGTCTACGAGAGGCCTACGCCAGGGCGATCCTCTTGCTCCAGCCTTGTTTATTATTGCAGAGGAAGTTCTAAGTAGGGGGCTCACCTCTTTATTTTACCGAAGCAATGGTGGAGCTTTCCAAACGTTACAGAGATGTCCTCTGGTCTCTCACTTACTGTTCGCTGATGACACTCTAATATTCTCTAATGATTCTGTTAGACACATCAGGCGGCTTATGAAGTTTCTCAGGGTATGAGGGGTCATCGGGTCAGCTTATTAATGTAGCCAAGAGCTCTTTCATCGTGTCGGACAAAGCTTCTGGTTCGCTCAGCCGTTCTATTGTTGATACTACAGGTTTTGTTCAGTCCAAGCTGCCAATCAAGTATCTGGGAGTTTCACTCTTTGCTGGTAGGAGAAGGCCTTCCTATTTCTCTCATATTCTTGCCAAAACTGCTGCTAAACTGCAAACCTGGAAGTCGGGGTTCCTCTCTTCTGGTGGGCGCCTGGTTCTTATTAGGCATGTTCTATCTGCTTTGCCCATCTATACGATGTCTTCTCAGGCTATCCCTACTACTGTCATAAATACTTTTCACAGATTGCTGGCCAACTTTTTCTGGGGTTCTTATAATGGTTCGCCCCAAAAAACTGGGTCTCCTGGGACATCATCTCCCAACCCAAAGATTGTGGCGGTCTTGAAGTTCTCAACCTCTCCCAAATGCAACTTGCTCTGAAAACTAAATGCTTTTGGAGGGCGATTTCTGGCACTTCTCTTTGGGGTAATTTCTTTCAGGCCAAAACTTGTATCACTCCCATCATTCCACTGCCTCCTTTCATTTGTTGTCCGCTGCGGATAGGAAATTGTGGCAACATGCGTCCCGTCTGGTTGCACCCAATCATAGGGTCGTGGTGAAAGGCCTGGATTCTCAGGCTACTTTTGGGTTGGATGTTTGGGCTGGAGCAGTTCCCCTTAGGCGTTTCCTACCTGACCATGTTTGGTCTAATCTGCCTGACAAATGTTGGTCTATTATCAGGTGTTAGCTGATCCTACTCACTATCATATTCATATTGCTCATCAGTTCTGCCCCGCCTTCCCTTCTTGGTCACATTTTCGCTTGTAATGATGGCCTGGATAGATGGATTTGGTGTCCCACCACCAATGGTCAATTCTCTACTAATTCTGTCCGCAAACTTCTTCAAGGGGCCCCGAGGTATGGCTGGTCTAAAATTTGGAGTCCCCACGTCCCCATTAAGTGGTCGGTTTTTATCTGGAGAATGGTTCGACATTGTATACCAACTGATGACATTATAGCCAGCTGTGGTATCCCATTGTGTTCTAGGTGTTCTTGCTGCCGGGGCCCCCACTGTGAAACTAGTGTTCACCTATTTTTCCATGGGGAAGTGGCAAATGAAGTCTGGTCAGGCCTGTTTTCTTTCCTAAACTTTTGCAATGTTTCAGTTAATAATGCTGCCATGGTATCTTTCAATATATTTCTGGTTTGCATTGTTCCACTTCTTGGGGGCGGCTGGCCAGACACATGTTTCTTTCAGCCATATGGAGATTTGGTGCAGCCGTAACAAAGCCAGATTTGATGCTCAGCCTATGGTGGCCCGTCAAATTTTACACAGAGTTATGGTGCATGTTTCTGATTCTCAAAAAACATTTCAGCTCCATATCTTTAATCTGTCCGCCCCTCACAGGAGTTTCCTTCAGCAATGGGGTATCGCCCGCCAGGTGTCTGCGCCCTTAGCTCCTAAGATTGTCAGGTGGTATCTGCCTCCTCCTGGAAGGCTGGAGCTTAATGTTGATGGTGCTTACAAATCAACATCTAGTGCTCTACTGGTGGAGGAATTCTTAGGAATGAGCTGGGCGACATGATATTTGCTTTTGCTGCTAGATACCATGGTGTTCATTCCAGTCTTGAAGCTGAGGCACTTGCTCTTCGGAATGGAATTATTTTGTGTTATGAAAAGGGCTTCTCCGAATTTATCATTGAGAGTGACTCCCTAGTGCTGGTGCAAATCATGAAGGGTCAATACTCCATCCCTTGGCATCTCTCCATTGCTACACATGATATTTTTCATCGTTGTCAGAATCTTCATGTATCTTTCAGGCATATCTACCGTGAAGCTAACCAGGTGGCTGATAGTCTTGCTGGTCATGGTTGTACTATTGCTTGTTCTTGTTGTGTCTGGTCATCTTGGGCTGATCTTCCACCTGCTATTAAGGGGCCCTATCGCCTTGATAAGATGGGGTTCCCTTCTATCAGGCCCTGACCATCTTTTGTAATGGTTTTGCTATTAATAAATTTCTGATGGGTGTGTGGTGGTGGAGTGATTAACTTATCCCTTCTCTGAAGGGGTGAGCACTCTCCTACTACCCTGTCGGATATTCGTTAAAAAAAAAAGAAGGGAGCCTAATCCAAGACCCCTCAGGGTTCTCGTATTAGCAATTGCAATAGCAGCAACAATGGTAGCCCTAGCCTCAATCCCGTAGTAGCATCGTCAGTCTGCTCAGGTTCTTCATGACCTTCATCAGTTTATCATAGCACTCCATCATCGCCCGAAGGATCTCCTTCCTCAACCCTCAGGACATTCATCCCAGTTAGGGCTACTCTGGGAGATCCTAACAAAGTAATGAGTCTCGGGAAGACCTCTCATTGCTAGCCGAGGTCCAGGAGATGGAGAAACTGAAGAATCACAACCTCCTCCTTTGGGGTCTGAGCTATTCCCTCCGATCAGCTCAGTCCTTCTACGAGGCTCTCGATCTCAACCAAGTTATGGTTGAGAAGCAGTAGTCGACAGAGTCATAAAGGTCCATCTTGAATGGCACCTATCTTGGGTCACTAAGGAGTCCGAGTTGCGGGGCCGAGAGATCTAGATCTTCGCAAACAACTTGCAGACTTGGATAAGTAGTGGGATGACTCCAAACTCCATATCAACAAGGCCTTGGAGCAAGCCAACTAAGCCGCCAAACTCCTAGAGCAGGATCGGATAGGGCATGCTACCAAGGCTAAAGACTACGCCAAGGAGATGGAGGAGTGGGTTTCTTGAGTGCTCGTGGCTGGTGAATGAGGTGGCTAAGTCTAGGGATTGAGTGGCCGAGTTCCGATCATCTACAGATTTTCAGGCAATCTTGGTCAAGTCCTACCCTAAGCAATATGTAGCTGGTAGACCTTGGTACTTAGCGAGGCTTTGTTCAATGTTCAAGAGGTGCTTGATCTAGACTGCCCAGATAGGATTGGAAGGCTATAAGGCTCTCAATAAATGACACGACCAATCTGTCTTCAATACTAAACTCCCCGAGACTCCTACTCTACTCGAGGGTGACTCTTATATGCTTGATGGTGCCGAGGATGATGGTGCTCTGAGTGCCTACCTCGAAGGCTAGAGCAGCCACGAGGATAGTTCCCACAATAGTGGGTTTAGTGTCCCAGGGAGCCTCCTCTGGGGCATCTCCTACTGCTTGGGTTCCGACATTGCCACCAACTCGAGATCCTATTGTTGTACTTTTTACTTTACTCTTTTTTTCATGTGTTGTACAAACTATTACAAGTAATGAAATGAATTTCCATACATTTTGGCTCATTCCATGAAGGAAAGTACATTGGTTCAAATGAAAAATCTTCTAAGTGCCTCTACATTCATGTCTGGGGTATAGGTCTGCCTTCTAAGTTAGTTTGCTTATAAGCACCTTCTTCGTAGGCTTCACTAACCTGATATGGTCCTACCCAATTAGGAGCTAACTTTTTTGAAGGTTCAAGGGAGCAAGAAACATCCATCGCCCTGAGGACCAAATATCTGGGATAAAATCCCTATCGTTGACCTTGGCAATGTAATACTAGGACATTTTTCTTAAGTACTATATTAATCGAATTTGAGCTACTTCTCATACCTCCCATTTAAGTCCAAGTTTTATCCAAGTTTCGGTTATTAGTATCTAGATTAAAATAGTTGACTCTAAGGGAAGGACTACCAACCTATAATGGAATGATGACTTCAGCACCATAGGTTAGCTGGAATAGTGTCTCCTCTAGTAGAAGCTCATGGGGTTACTAAGTACACCCATAGTACACCCGACAACTCCTCAAGCTATGCCAGAGCTACTCAGCTAGCTCTAATCGCAAAGAGGTCTACCTGTAATGCTCCGACGCAGAAATCGGAGCGATAAATAGTAAATAAATAGTATAGAGTGAGAAATAAACATCAAATCATTGCTCAAATTGGAATAACACCAAACGATCAAACTTCATTGATAATTCTATCTATTACATCACTATTTCACAACCAGCACTATGGGCCCACAGTACTTTATTCAAATAAACCACTACAAATTAACTATCCATCTAACTAACTACTAAAAACTTTGGTTGTTGAAATGACTGGTCACTCCTGGTCTTGCTTATCCCCATCCTCGTGCGTGTGGTAGTCTCCATCAGACTCACCTGAAACATATGAAATAAATAGCACAGGATGAGCGATAATCGTCCAGTAGGACTTAATATCTCGTATAAACAGGCATACTTTAAGTGATTAATGTCTTGTCAAGCATGGTAACTATAAAGAACGATCAAATATAGTCATGAGAGTAATGTACATGATAGCAAGATAACGATAACACTTTCACATGAAAATAGCACAACAAGTATGATACGGATTGGCCATATAACAAGATAGCATGTATCGTTGCACAAAAGTGCACTAGTCGAGATAACACATTTGGCCGATTTTCTTGTCAACCGAGAGAACATAGTATAATGATTGATTGTCTTCGATTAAATCTTAATAGTATGGCACTTGGGTGGTCTGCCATACACCCTGATCATTAAACCCCCGCGAGTTAAATTCTTTCGGGCGCACCTCCCAGGACCAGATCGGGCCCTTTATAATGTTGCCTGACATGGTTATGTTTGTTATCTTAGACAATCAAATAGATGGCCAAATAGAGTACCAAGAATAGATGAGAGTATTTAAGAAAGAGAAAGTATAAAAGAACGTGATAAAGGAGAGTGTAAAGAGAGTAGATAAGAGAGAGATCGTATTCGTAATCGACGATAATGTCGATAGTAACAGTTACACAACACACACGATCGTGTGTCGACAGTCCGGTGGAAGTCACAATTGCTCATTAACCGTGCTTACGAACACATATCAGAAGTCCGGCGTGATCTCAAGATAAGAGAGAACAATCTAAACAGCCCTAGAGAGAGAAGCTCCCGTTTCTTCCCTGGTCGCCCCTCCTTTGGGGGGTGGCCATGGCCGCCCATGGAGGGGGGGGGGGGGGGGGGGCGCCCCCTCCTCCCCCCTCTTGGCCAAACTGCTAAGCCTGGACAGCCCACCCCTGTGCGACCCCATGTTGCTGCTACTGTTCATAGCTGGGCCGTCCCTCCTGCTGATGCCAGATTGGAGCTTGCTTTTGGCTCTGGCCCAGTTCCAGCCCTAGGGCGGGACACCACCTCACAAGACCCAGCTGCTCCATCCGGATCTACACTTGCTGGCACCGCTTCTCCAGATGCCCTAGGAGTCCCCAAGCTGCTTCCCGTTCAGAGATCTGCAGCTGCTGAGCACTGACCTGCACTCGGTTCTGCATCTACCGAGCTCTTTTCCAGTGGAACACAGCGTGGGCCTGCACAAGGTGGTGAATCGGCTGCCTCTGCTTCAGATGGCGCTCCCCTGCTTCTTCAGCTGATGGGCGTGGGCATCTTCCAGCTGTTGGGCCTCCCTCCTTTGCACAGGTCCTTCTGCACTCCCTCAGACCCCCGATCATTCCCATCTCTGTCCACCCTCCAGCAAGCACAGACGCTGGGGAACCAGCTGCCTTCTTTACCATGGAGGAAGTCACTCAATCGTGCAAGCCCCTTCAGACAGCAGTGATAGCCAAAACCCCAAAGGGGCGGCCCCCTTTTCCTGAGATCAGAGCCCACCTCGTGCAAAGATTCAAATTTCAACAAGAATTCGTGATCAGTGCACTGGACAAACGTCACCTCCTCATCAGATTTCAGAGCAATGAAGATTTTCTCCAAGTTCTGCTGAGGGAGACCATGTATGTTCAGGGGAGACCTTTCAGATTTTTCAGATGGACGCTTGACTTCTGCCCAGACATAGATTCGCCAGTTGTTCCTGTATGGCTGGAGCTCCCTCAACTCCCAGCAAACTTTTTCACTGAACCCATGGTCCACTCCATAGCTGGGAGCATAGGTCCTGTCCTTCAGGTGGACAAGAATACACTGAGCATGGCATGCACACAGGCTGCTCGAGTGAATGTCCAACTTGACATTTCTAAGAAGCTACCTGAACGTATCTGGGTTGGCTATGGATCCAAGGGTTTCTGGCAGTCTATTGCATACCCGAACCCTTCCCTTTACTGCCCTTCATGCTGTCACCTGGGTCACTCACCATTGAAGTGTAAGAAGACCTCTGCTTGTTCAAATCGGGAGCTCAATGGCCCTGGCCCAGACCATCCTCCACCGGCTGCAACTCGTGGTACGAACATGAATGGCACTGGATTGGGGCAGGAGAAGCAGATCTGGCGCCCAGTGCTTTCCAATGGTGATGCTCCTGTAGCCCATGACAATCAGCACCGCCAACCATCGGTTGCAAGAGATGCACCAAGCGACACCAATCAACCGCTCGATGTTATGCCCGACCGGCAACCAGCCAACAAACATGATGGACAGTCATCCTCATCTAGAGCAGCTACTATGGATTTTGCAGCACCATCTCTTGTTGATGCTGCGCCACATGGTTCTGTCCCAGGAGAAGTTCTTGCCATGGTGCCACTTAAGGACCCAAATGCTCATGCCCCAGCTCCTGCAGTCCCTTATGAAGCCCCTTATGTAACTGCCAACCAGCAGGAACGCCAGCCATTCACATGTTCAGTGCAAGTGCTTCAACAACCCACTGAACAAGATATAAATGCCCCTGCTGTCCCTGCCCCGGTGCCTTCTGGAGATGCAGCAGATCACCCGTCAAAGAGCAGTGCGCAGGTGTTCGACGAAATGCCAGCTGCCACCTCCAGTGCGACATGCAGACCTGCAGTGCATGAGGCTGGTCTCAATGCACCTGTCCTACAGCAAGAAGCCCCCGTTGCCATCAAACTAAGGTGCAAAATGTCTTCATTTCTGAACCCTGACTCCCCCTCAAGGAAGTCTGCTGAACTTCAGGTTCAGCAAACCCCCACTGCTGCAACTGATCAAGACACGCCACTGCCCACCACCCCTGAGCAGGCGACCCCCACTACAGCCATCCAGCAGGCTCATGAAGATACGTTGCTTGATGACCCGGGCCAGTTTGCCCGCTACTTGAAGAGCATTCCAGCTGAAGACACACCGCCGACATTAACAGCTCCTCGAATGTCCTTCGCCGAAGCACTCCGGAAAAAAACCAAAAGAGGAGACATATGCATGATGAAAAACAAACCTCCTCCCCCGGTTTTCCCACTTGCAATGACCCCAATGCCAACACCGATTCAGCCTCGAACCCGTAGCATTACAGTTCTAAACATGGACTCCGACGGGGAATATGAGGACTTCTCGGACTAATGCTCTTTGTACTTTTGACCCCTCTTCGTAGGGTGTTTTCTTTAGGCTACTGTGTCATGCTTTGACCCCTCTGCGTAGGGAGTCTTTAAGTTATGCCCATGTGGTCTTTGTACTCCTTTACTTTATGCTTTCAGCTATATATAAAATCTACCTACCCGATATTGACATTGGAGGTCTACTCCTTTGTCATATCAATTAAAAAAAAAGAGAGAACAATCTAAGGCTGTCGGATCATGTTGATTCCTAAGGTTAAAATAGGTATTGATGGTACAACCTGCTCGTCGGCAATGAGCGTTCGCCAAAAGCTATGGAGTCTTACGGAGGCCTTGACATGGAGTTCTTGGTCCTGTTAGGAGCATTCCCAACGAAGAGGTCGTCCAAGTCAAGATAGAAATGTGTATAGAAACGTTGTCTGTCTTACCACGAGTGGTCGAAGGCAGAGGGATGCGATAACGGTATTCAAATCAAGCGAATAAAATGAAGACAAGTTCATTTAAAATAAATAGGGAATTTACATGAATAATTGCACTTAATTACCAGATAAATTATTGGGTAATTCAGTAAGGTTTCATGGCAAAAATTCATGTTTAGTGTGGCATGTGTAAGAGAATCAAGCTAGCATGAGAGGATTGTGCACACATTTTTAATTAATAAAATCATGTGAATATTATCAAAATACTCTAACATGTTGTTACTGTTCATATCAATGCATTACAACGCGTAAACCATGATTATAAAGGATGATCATCATGGTCTGCATGAAAAATTAAGGTTTTTGGGAGACAGTCATGTCGCGACATCAGCCAGCATCGCGTTCAAGTCGCGACAGGCTAGCCGACGTGATCAGGATTAGTCGAGATGCCGACGCGATGACGAGATTCTCGTTGCGACGTGTCTGGGTGACGCGTTCAGGTCGGGCCGACATGATCAGAAGGTCACGACGCATTAAGAATGCAATGTGAGGCCCTGTCGCAACCCGGTTGAGAACGCGACCTATCGAGTCATCGCGTTCTCAGGGTCTCCGCCCGAGCTCTGATAGAGGGTCAGGTCTCCTTGGGTTGCGGTCCATGCAACCGAGCGCTTGACACAATGATCTTTAAAAATCAATAACAAATTGTATACATAGCGAAAAATCACAAAATTAGTTTTAAATGAAACTAGACATGTAGAGGTATCCATAGTAAGAAGTAATTAGACTTCTAACAAGGTATAATCATGCTATGAATGGGGTACTTATGATGAACCAGAAATTAGACACAGTGGCGAAAAATGATTTAATTCAAAAAGCGTACTTAATAGAAATTGGGGAAAATAGTGTCATTGGATTCCTGACAGCAAGTAGTATGTACAGTAAAAGTTTCAAGACCTGAGATTTGTTGCCCAGCTAGCTAGCCCAGAGGGGGTGGGGTGAATGGGTTAATAAAATTTGATCTTTGATTGAAATCTATTCACTAATAAGATTACACAACAACTTAAACGAAAGTTAGAGTTAGAGGAAATGAAACAGTAAACGCACAAAACACAGCCACAAGACACAAGGATTTTATCCTGGTTGGCTCCTACCCCAGAGACCTACGTCCAGTCCTGAGCAATACCTCAGGATATCACTATCAAGAGTACTATCCCCCTCAGGATCCTTACACCCAGCCACAACCGGTCTTCCTTCAACTGAAGGGAAAAAACCACCCTGGATACCACCAGGTCTTCCTTCACACAGAAAGGAATACAACCACCCTGGATACCACCAGGTCTCCTTCACACAGAAGGAATAAAACTAATAAAAGTAAGCACAAGAACAGGCTTCAGAAACTAGCTCAAACAGCTATAGTCTGAAGCAAATAAGTCTCAAGAGAGAAAGGATTTTGACACTGTTTCTCTCAAAAGACTTCACTAACTCTCACAGGAATTTCTTTTTCAACACAGAGAGCTAAGAGTGAGATCGATTGGAATGGAGTGCTTCGCTCTTGTTTTCAACTACTGAAGACTTGAAGGATTGGACTATTCTCTATCACAGAATGTTGTTCTCTTTTTCCGTATGCTTCTCGTCTTGTAGTCTTGTATTTAAGCTTCTACTTGAAATTTGAACGTTAAAGAACCGTTGTCTCTCATTCTGGTGTACGTTAGACTGGTCTGCAAGGAAGCTTATGATCTTTAGTCTTTTATCCTTATTAGTACACGCCAAAGAAATGTTTGATATCTTGTATCTTTTGTGTCCAACGTGTACAGATAAATCTTGTCAGGTATCTGCAAGCATATCACAAATACATAGGAGACAGCTAGGGCTGTCACTGATTTTAGTCACAGTTGGAAAAGATATTGCTATATTTAGCAACGCTCCTTTATGTCAAAATAAAGATGTAGACAGAATAGCACATAGTTGAAGATATCGTCTGCATGCATGAGAGATACGTTCAGAGTGCATTGAATGCATAGCAGTCAAACAGGCGAGACACGACTTTGACTATTCAACGCATATAAAGAATATTGATATAATAAAATCGATATGAACAGAGCCGATGCCTTTATGACTTATGAAATCGTTATAAGTTGATAGGCAAATCGTTATGACAGAGAATCATTAAATCATAATGAAATCGTTGTAAGCACTTATGAAATCGTTGTGGTAGGCAAGTCGTTATGAACACTACAGTAATCGTTATGAGTTCTCAGAAATCGATGTGATCATTTAAGAAATCGTTGTGGTAGACAAATCGTTATGAACAATACAGAAATCGTTAGATTCTACAGAAATCGATGTGATCACTTAAGAAATCGTTGTGGTAGACAAATCATTATGAACAATACAGAAATCGTTATGAATTCTACAGAATTGATGTGATACTTACGAAATCGTTGTGGTAGACAATCATTATGAACAATACAAAAAACATTATGATTCTACAGAATCGATGTGATCACTTAAGAAATCGTTGTGGTAGACAAATCGTTATGAACAATACAGAATCGTTATGAATTTACAGAAATCGATCGTGTGATCACTTACGAAATCGTTGCGATAGACAAATCGTTATGAACAATACAGAAATCGTTATGAGTTCTACAGAATCGATGTGATCACTTAAGAAATCGTTGCAACGAGCAAATCGTTACGAGGTCTTAAGAAATCGTTATGACAACTTAGAAATCGTTGCGACGAGCAAATCGTTACGAGGTCTTAAGAAATCATTATGACAGCTTAAGAAATCGTTGCAATGACTTGAAAGAAATGAAGTGTAGAGTTTTACCTGACTGTCTTTGAACTTCCATTTACTTTTATTTCCTGTCCTCAAGGCTCAAGTAATTTATTAGTATTGTTTTGTTAATCATCAAAAAATAGTATGCATAAGTGAATTAATTTATATGGAGAAAGTTTGGTCATCAATCTCCCCCTTTTTGATGATGACAAAATATACTAAACACATAAATGAAACAGACATGTTTTTCAAGTTGCTTTAGTCAGACATGTTTTCAGAGTTGCTTTAGTCTTCTCCCCCTTTTTGTCAATAAGCAAAAAGATAGTCTATGAGACAAAGAAGAGAGAAAGCTTTGGATTAATTAGAGTAAGATAATACAACGGAGACAAAAGAGAGGCATGCTGGGAAATGACAACCCATGCCTTGATCTTCATATCTTCAAAAGTCTGGTGGAAAACACCAGGAGCAACTGAGAAGGAAACCCATGGCTGGAGTGATCCTCTGAATGTATAATGCCGCTGCTCTTCCAGGAATTCTCCATACTGATCTCTGTCCAGTATGAATCTGAAGTAGGTGCTTTTTCCAAAACTGGCACGATGGAGAAATCTATCCAGAGAGATTGGATAGAGAATCTTCTGATCAAGAAGATCCTTCTTTAGGCATAGAAAGCAGTATATCTGGCTGCCCACTGAACATAGATCTCTTGAATGAGATTTATGGAGTTGAGATCCAAGAAGGCTTCGACTGATAGAATAGGCTTAGCTTGACGGATCAAGGAACTGTTGATGGCTTGCAATTGAAGATGGGGTTCCTTGTAGAGCGTTTCCCATACGGAGGGAGAAAGCTTTTCACACTCAGAAATGAGTGGAGCCAAGACTTGGGAGGAAATGCGGCCAGAGTGGTATTCTCTGAAAATAAACCGCAAAAAGGAAGGCATTCTACCCTGCTTAGCTGACATTCTGCCCATCTGCTTAGCAAACATATCAAAGGCATGGGAGCCTGCATCTGAGTCAAACACTAAGGAGTGTAGCTTCGGCAGAAGAACTGGAGAGGTCAACTTTGAGGTTTGCAAAATCCACTGTGAGGGGAAGATTTATAGATGTTCTGATCTCAGTATCACTATGGCTGAATGAAATTGGTAGAACTGGACTTCAGGCAGCTTGTTCAGGTAGCAGAAATCACTGTACAACTGGAAGTTCTTGGCTATCCTGATCTCTTTCATGAAGGGCCCCAAGAGGTCTTATGCCGAAGAAGGACCACTCAGAAAGAGTGAGTGGGTGATCTCTATGGGTAAGAGTTTCTGCACGGGCAGTCAAGTATTTGGAGTACTGAGACTTGTTGCCCTTGACGTGGCCCACTGCTCTTCAGTCTTGAACTCAGTGCCCTCATAGATTTTGGATTTTTGAGGGTGGGTCAACTGGCAGAGAGGAAGAACAATATTTAGATGCTCAGAGAGGTTGAGGAAAGGAATACCATAGATAGTGGAAAGGATACATTTTTAAAGGTATTCCCTATAGATGGATCTTCTCTGAGGTTCGAGGGTAAGAGAGTACCAAAGAGGAGGAAATAATGGTGTGGAAGGGATGCTGACAGAGGTGAATGTTTCCTCTTCTTCTTTGCAGGACTGGGAGGATCAGTCCTGCGGACATGAGTGGCAGAGGATAGTATGGAGATGAGGGTACTTCTCTCAAAGTCATCCGGAAGATTAGTGTCAAAGTCACTATGAATTTGAGGTGATTCCGGAATGAAAGTGACAGAAGAAGGAGGAGTAGGAGGATAGAAGAGATGTTTGGGATTGAAGGATGAAGATGGGTGAACTGGAGTAGTTTTAGAGAGAGGTGAAGATGGAGCTAAGGTTTGAGAGGAAGTGGGAGAGAAGGAAGGTTGAGATGGAATGATAGAGGATGAGGTTTGGGTGCGAGGCATAGGGTGTTTGAAAGATGGTGGAGCTGGAGGGGCTGTAGAACAAGAAGAAGGTGAGGAGAGGGTTGGAGTTGCAAGAGTAGAAGTTTCAGGGGCCTTCGTAGCTGCTACTGGCTCTTTCCCTTTTTCTTGACCTTCTCTGACAACTGCAGACGGCCCAGATGGCCTAGAATCCTGATGAGATGGCGATGATGCTTGCACAGATGGCCCTAACTCTTGTGCTGGTGGCCCTGGTGGCCGAGGAACAGTGCTGGTCTGCTCTGAGTAGCAGAAGGAGAAAGTCCACCTGTCCTGGAAATTGCTGATAGCATGGTCTTCATTTCTGACAATTCCTTGTTGAACCACCTCATAGCATTTCGGATTGAAGATAGTTAGAAGTGGCTGAAGCTTGGCTGGCAAGAATGCCTTGGACACTGGACTGAACTGAAGATAATATATCACCTTGAGCCTTTAGTATTTACATAACAGGCTTCAAATTTACTTTCCGGTGGCTCTTTCCTTGCTTCTGTGAACCACTCTCTTTATTTTTCTCTGAGGTACTGGTTCTTCAAATCACCAAGACCTGTACTAGGTCCTTCATTTACAGGGGCATTTTCAATGGGCTCCCCTGTGATGGGAGTCTTCAGTACCAAGCTCTTGCTCCCCCTGAATAGGAATATATTTAACAACGTTTCTTGTTCCCCCAGAGTGTGAGCTTCTTCCAAAACAATGTCCTCATTGTGGCCTTCTGCACTGAATCTGACATTTGAGGCTCACTTCCAATTGGTTCCACTTGGCTAGGAGCTTCCTCCATTTCAATGTGACCCTCGGCCACAGAAGTAGATACTTGAGACACACTTGCAAATTGCTCCCCTCAGTAGGAGCTTCATCCATCACTACTTCCCTTGCGCAACTGTTGGCTCCTCAGAAATAATATTTTCTGCATTGGATCTTTCAATATGGCCTGGTGCCATAGCTTCTGTCTCTGTAAGTCCACCTATTTCTGAAGTAACTGAGGTGGAAGGAAAGGAATCCAACACTTCTCTTAGAATAGAGGCAACTCTGGAGGTGGGCAAGGGATCTGCCACACTGCTACTGCTTCTCCCATTAGAGTTTCTGGAGGACGAGAGTCAATCTCCATAACAGGTGATCCTGAATTCTCTGCTTGTTCTTCCACTGCAGGTTCTGCTGCTGCTTGTTCTACTGCTACTGATTCTACCTCTAATTCTGCTGGTGGATCTGCTGCTTCTTCTGGAATCTCTAGAACATCTCCAATGATGGCCTCTCCCTCTGCCACAGAGGTCTTGGTCCATATCCCATTCTGCACTGAGAATCCACTTTTCTTTAGGTTCCTGGACCTTATAGACTGGCCCATCTTTTCCACAACTGCCCTAGATAGATTTACTCCAAAATGGTTGAAAATCTTGGTAAGTATATGAGCATAGGGCAATGAAACATTCAATTTGCTCTTTGTATCCCAGATTTGATCATGGGCAAACTTCATTCTCTCCATCATGACCTCGGCCATGTTAATCTCCTTTTACTGGATTACCTAGAACATCATATCCCAATCTGCCCTAGTACAAGTTGAGAAGGTGGCACTGCGGGGAACTATGATTTGGCAGATAATAAAATGAAGTAAACGGTTGAATGCAGTCATCTGATTGATATCCAATTTCCGTCTCTCAGCCTGAAACTGGACCTATAATGCCAAGACCCTTTGCTTGATCGTTCACTGTGTGAACCCCACTGTGTCCAGAAGTCTTCACCCCAAACAACAAGTGCAAAAGCTCATGATCTACTTTAATTTGGATACCCTTTACAGAAGAGACAAAGGACCCATCCGCCTCTGACCTTAGACAAACATAAAAGGCTTTCACCAGGTCGGGATAGCTTACCTCGGTGAAGGTGGCAATATCCATCCACTGCATCCTTCTCAAAGTTTCTGCTATACTGCTCATGCCATTCTTTTCTAAATTGATACATCCACTGCTTTATTTCCGCAAACCTTCGTCTTGACGAATGTAAACCTTTCCTGCTGCTCAGGGGACAAATACTCAGCACTGTAGCCCCCTACACTTCTGGAGATCACTGGAGCGGCCATGGGTAGAGTGGCGAACGGTTCTGGAGAAAGGAGATGATGGAGAGGGATGGAAGCCCTCAAGGGATTCTTCGCGGGAAGAAGAGAAGGCTTCAAATCTTGCGGAGAGTCGATGCCGGAGTCGTTAGGGCATCGGCTTGGGCGAACAGATAAAGGAGAAGGAAGGGTAAAGGTGGGAGATGAGTCGTCCCACAACGATTTGACTAATTAATAATACTTTATCGAAAAAGGAGGCGCCAAAAGGGTAACGGCAGAAAGCGACAAAAAGGTTTGACGGGTCAAACTTTTTTTACACAATAGCGGTCAAATAAAGTAAATAAGCTGAGTTTTGCTTAATGCAGAGGGAGAGAGAAGATTTCATTATAATCTGAAAAATTTATATGCCAATTTAAATGCAGAAATCTTTTCACAAATTGCACATCCCTAATTCCCTTCTAAGAGATGTAAATCTCTCTTTAGGTAGGGCTTTTGTGAAGATATCTGCCAATTGACCATTTGTATCTATAAAAGAAATTTCTAAGTTACCACTAGCTACATGATCTCGAATGAAATGATATCTAACCTCAATGTGTTTAGTCCTCGAGTGTTGCACTGGGTTTTGGTGAGGTTGATGGCACTTGTATTATCACATAGTAGTGGAATTGACTTGATATGAATGCCGAAATCCTCAAGTTGTTGCTTTATCCATAGGAGTTGTGTACAACAACTTCCAGCAGCAACATATTCAGCTTCAGCTGTTGATAGAGCTACTGAGTTTTGTTTCTTGGAAGACCAAGATATCAGACATCTGCAAGAAATTGACAACAACCACTGGTGCTTTTCTATCTACTTTGCATCCAGCATAGTCAGCATCAGAATATCCTACTAAGTTTATTTCACAAGATTTTGGATACCAAATACCTAAATCATGAGTTCTAGCTAAATATCTAAATATTCTTTTCACAGAAATTAAATGAGACTCTCTAGGGTCTGCTTGATATCTAGCACACATGCATACACTAAATAAAATGTCTGGTCTACTAGCTGTTAAGTAAGTAATGACCCTATCATACTCTATAGTTCTTTTGATCTACCTTTTTACCATTTTGATCCTTGTCCATTCTGGTTGATGTGCTCATTGGCGTTGAAAGTGGCTTTGTACCTTCAAATCCAAATTTCTTTAACAGCTCTTTGGTGTACTTGGCTTAACAGATGGGTGCCTTCCTTCCCTTGCTTGATTTGTAATCCAAGGAAGTAGTTTAGCTCCCCCATCATACTCATTTCAAATTCTCCCTGCATAAGCTTTTCAAAGTACTTGCAAAGAGATTCATCAGTAGATCTAAAAATAATATCATCTACATATATTTGCACAAGTAGTATGTTTGACTTTTGATTTTATAAATAATGTACTATCTACTTGACCTCTAGTGAAACCATGATCTAATAAGAAAGTACTGAGCCTTCATACCAGGCTCTAGGTGCTTGCTTTAACCATATAAGGCCTTATGGAGTTTAAATACATGATTTGGTAATTCGGTGTCATCAAAACTTGGAGGTTGTTCAACATATAATTCTCTTTGATAAAACCATTTAAAAATGCAGATTTGACATCCATTTGAAACAATTTTAAATTTAATGCAGATGCATAAGCAAGTAAAATTCTAATAGCCTCAAGTCTAGCCACAGGTGCATAGGTTTCATCAAAATCTATGCCTTCCTCTTGAGAATAGCCTTGAGCAACCAGTCTGGCCTGTTTCTTGAGATTACTCCAGACTCATCCAGTTTATTTCTGAACACCCACTTGGTGCCAATAACTGAATGATTGGATGGTCTAGGAACAAGTGACCATACTTGGTTTCTCTTGAACTGATTTAGTTCATCTTGCATGGCTATTATCCAAGATTCATCAGTTAAAGCTTCATTGACTGTCTTAGGCTCTATTTGAGAAACAAAAGCTAAATAACACAAGGAATTACATTACCTCTTGTTCTTACCCCTACAGATGGATCACCAATAATGTTCTCAAGAGGGTGATCTTTCTTATGTCTCTATTCTTTTGGAAGATTTTCATGTTGAATTTCAGTTTGCTGCAGTTCTTCTAGAGGTGGATCTTCCTTGTCCTCAATTGAGGTATTCTTTAATTTTTCGGACAAGTCATCTGCATCATCAATGTCACTAGTTTCTTCCTTTTTCAAGAAAGGGTTAGATTCATCAAAAATAATATGCACAGTTTGTTCAATTAACAATGAGCGTTTATTGAAAACTCTATAACCTTTGGGTTTAGAAGTGTACCCCATAAAGATGCCTTCATCTGATTTGGCATCTAACTTACCAATGTCCCTTTTTCCATTGTATGGATGAAGCAAGGACATCCAAATATTTTGAAGTGACTGATCTTAGGTTTCTTTCCCTTGTAGAGTTCATAAGCAGTCTTCTTCAGAATTGGCATGATCATTACCCTATTAATGATGTAGCTTGCAGTGTTGATGACTTTGGCCCAAAAATATCTGGCAAGTCATATTCTGATAACATTGTTCTTCCATATCCAAAAGAGTTCTATTTTTCCTCTCAGCAATTCCATTCTGTTGATGTGTCCTTGGTGCTGAGAAGTTGTGCTCAATTCCTTGGTCATCACAGAACCTGACAAACTTTTCATTTTGAAATTCACCACCATGATCTGATCGGATAGAGATAATGGCGAACTTCTGATCTTTCTGAACTTTCTTGCTGAAGTTGACAAAATTATCAAAGGTGTCCTTTGTGCTCTAGAAAGGATACCCAAGTAAATCTTGAGTAATCATCAACTATGACAAATCCAAAATTCTTTCCTCCAAGACTGGTAGTCCTCATTGGCCCAAATAAATCCATGTGGAGTAGTTCTAACGGCTTTGAGGTGGTCACTACTGTCTTTGATTTGAAAGAGTTCTTGGTGTGCTTTCCTCTTCACAGGTCTACAGATGCTATCCATTTTGTGTTGACCATTGGCAGTCCTTCCACTAGATTTCTCTTTCTGAGCTTGTTCAACCATCCAAACTGTAGTGCCCAGTCTTCTGTGCCACAGCTCAGTTGATTGATCTTTGCTGGCTGCCAAATAGACATCTTGATCCTTGAGTTCCTCAAGATAGAGTACATACAAATTTCTTTCTCTATATGCTTCAAAGATGACTGCTCCATCCTTTAATATGCTGCATTTTGATTCTTGGAACTGAATCTGATGGCCTTTGTCACACAACTGGCTGATGCTAATGAGATTGTGCTTTAATCCTTTGACCAGCAACACATCTTCAATAACTGATTTTCCTTTGTTGTTCACGGACCCACTTCCTATCACTGTGCCTTTTCCATTATCTCCATAGGTAACTGTTCCCTCTTCAGCTTGGAGATTGACAAGAACATCTGGTTTCCTGACATGTGTCTTGAGCATCCACTATCCAAGTACCATTTGGATGCTCTTGAGTTTCCCTGAAAGTTAAACATTAAGTTTTAGGTACCCAAGTTCTTTTTGGGTCCTGATGGTTAGTATCATTAATTTTACCTTTTATTATCCATTTTTTATGTTTTGTGGGCATGTTATTGCGATATGTCCTAATTTGTTGCAGTGATCACAACAGGATAATTTTGTTACCTTTTCTATATACTTGAAATCAGCTTTATATGTTATATCTTGTTCAGGTACAAATTTTGGTGTTGGATATGTTTTAGGGTAGACTATGGTTTCTTCATTATCTGGGGGTGTATATCCTAACCCATTTTTCTTCTTACCTGATCTTCTAGTACCTTTAATATTAGAGAGTTTTTACCATTGGTAAATTTTTCTAGTGTGCTTGATAGTTCATTATTTTCTTCATTTAAGTTTTAATTTCTTTCCTTAATTCATCTGTGCTTTCCTGTTTTTCCAATTTTGTTATTTGTTCATTCTTAGCTTTAGGTCTTCACATATAATTTATTTCTTCTTTTAAGTTCAGTTTTTTTTTTGTCTAGTTCTTCATTTTCTATTTTTAGATCAAAATTAGTGTTCTCTAGACAAATGATATTTTTCTTACTGACTTTTAATAATTTGCATACTTCTCTATATTTATCATAAATTTCATTAAATGCACTTTCTAGATTATCCGAATCTGAATCATTACAGGAATCAAGGAAGAGTCATAAGTTACCTTATCTTCGGTGTTGGCCATGAGAGCCAGGTTGGCTTCTTCTCCATCACTGCTTGAGCTTGACTCCTTGTCTGAGTCACTGCTGTTCTCCCAAGCAGCTGCCATTGCTTTCTTTTTATACTTCTTGAATTTTCTGAAATTATCCTTCTTCTTGTGATCATTCTTCTTAAGCATTGGACAATCTGCCTTGATGTGTCCAGGCTTCTTGCATTCATAGCATATCACTTCTCCTTTCTTCGAATCCTTCACTTCTGGTTTTATGAAATCTTTGTTTTTCTTAAAAAATCTTCTCCCAACTGGAACTTCTTCTTCTTTGCTAGAATTCTTTGAAGTCTTCGAGACAGCATTGCTTCTTCATCATCACTGTCCTTACTGCTTTCACTGTTGTCCTGTGATTCTTCTGATATATCTTCATGGCCTTGAGAGCGTTTGATTGCTTCTTTCTGCTGGAGGATTCTCCTAATCTCTCCATATTTATCTCATGAGCCATGAGGGATCCTATTAACTTCTCCAATGACATTAGTTTTAGATCATTGGCTTCCTCAATGGCTGTTACCTTTGGAGTCCATGAGGATGGCAGAGATCTGAGGATTTTCCTGACCAATCTGGTACATCATAGACTTTTCCTAATCCAGCTAACCCATTAGTGATATCTGTGAATCTACTAAACATTTGGGTTATGGATTCATCTGACTGCATCTGGAATCTTTCATATTGGGTCACAAGAATGTCGATTCTTGTCTCCTTTACCTTATCTGTTCCTTCATAGGTAATCCTGAGCTTTTCCCACATTTCCATTGTAGATTTGCAGGCTGAAACTCTATTGAATTCCTTCTTGCTGAGGGCACAACACAGGATGCTCTTGGCTTTGCAGTTTAAAGATATTCTTCTTCTATCATCATCTGTCCACTGAGCCTTTGGATTGGTGACTAGAAGATCACCTTCTTCTACAATCGACCAATCATGTAATCATGTCCTTGTAGAAAGTACTCCATTCTTGTCTTCCAAGGTATAATCTTCTCCATAAAATAAAGGAGGTCTGTTGACTGACTGACCTTCGAAGTTCCTTGGGCTGCCATGGATCTTTACTCTTCAAATCGTTGGATCTTCTTCTTTGTCGAAGAGACTCGCTCTGATACCACTTGTTGCCCAGCTAGCTAGCCCAGAGGGGGGGGGGGGTGAATGAGTTAATAAATTTGATCTTTGATTGAAACCTGTTCACTAATAAGATTACACAACAACTTAAACGAAGTTAGAGTTAGAGGAAATGAAACAGCAAACGCACAAAACACAGCCACAAGACACAAGGATTTTATCCTGGTTCGGAACTCCTATCCACAGGAGACCTACATCCAGTCCCTGAGAAATACCTCAGGATATCACTATCAAGGGTACATCCCCCTCACGGATCCTTACACCCAGCCACAACCGATCTTCCTTCAACCTGAAGGGAAAACCACCACCCTGGATACCACCAGGTCTTCCTTCACACAAAGGGAATACCCCACCCTGGATACCACCAGGTCTTCCTTCACACAGAAGGGAATAAAACTAATAAAAGTAAGCACAAGAACAGGCTTCAGAAACTAGCTCAAACAGTTATAGTCTGAAGCAAATAAGCCTCAAGAGAGAAAGGATTTTGACACTGGTTTCTCTCAAAAGACTTCACTAACTCTCACAGGAATTTCTTTTTCAACACAGAGAGCTAAAGAGCTGAGATCGATTGGAATGGAGTGCTTCGCTCTTGTTTTCAACTACTGAAGACTTGAAGGATTGACTATTCTCTATCACAGAATGTTGTTCTCTTTTTTCCGTAGTGCCTTCTCAGTCTTGTAGTCTTGTATTTAAGCTTCTACTTGAAATTTGAACATTAAAGAACCGTTGTCTCTCATTCTGGTGTACGTTAGACTAGTCTGCAAGGAAGCTTCTGATCTTCAGACTTTTATCCTTTAGTACACGCCAAAGAAATGTTTGATATCTTGTATCTTTTGTGTCCAACGTTGTACAGATAAATCTTGTCAGGTATCTGCAAGCATATCACAAATACATAGGAGACAGCTAGGGCTGTCACTGATTGTTAGTCACAGTTGGAAAAGATATTGCTATATTTAGCAACGCTCCTTTATGTCAAAATAAAGATGTAGACAGAATAGCACAATAGTGGAAGATATCGTCTGCATGCATGAGAGATACGTTCAGAGTGCATTGAATGCATATCAGTCAAACAGACGAGACACGACTTTGACTATTCAACGCATATTAAAGAATATTGATATAATAGTTGATATGAACACAGAGCCGAGATGCCTTTATGACTTATGAAATCGTTATAAGTTGATAGGCAAATCGTTATGATAGAGAATCATTAAATCATAATGAAATCGTTGTAAGCACTTATGAAATTGTTGTGGTAGGCAAATCGTTATGAACACTATAGTAATCGTTATGAGTTCTACAGAAATCGATGTGATCACTTAAGAAATCGTTGTGGTAGACAAATCGTTATGAACAATACAGAAATCGTTATGAATTCTACAGAAATCGATGTGATCACTTACGAAATCGTTGTGGTAGATAAATCGTTATGAACAATACAGAAATCGTTATGAATTCTACAGAAATCAATGTGATCACTTAAGAAATCGTTGTGGTAGACAAATCGTTATGAACAATACAGAAATCGTTATGAATTTTACAGAAATCGATGTGATCACTTACGAAATCGTTGCGATAGACAAATCGTTATGAACAATACAGAAATCGTTATGAGTTCTAGAGAAATCGATGTGATCACTTAAGAAATCGTTGCAACGAGCAATCGTTACGAGGTCTTAAGAAATCGTTATGACAACTTAAGAAATCGTTGCGACGAGCAAATCGTTACGAGGTCTTAAGAAATCGTTATGACAGCTTAAGAAATCGTTGCAATGACTTGAAAGAAATGAAGTGAGAGTTTTACCTGACTGTCTTTGAACTTTCATTTGCTTTTATTTCCTGTCCTCAAGGCTCAAGTAATTTATTAGTATTGTTTTGTTAATCATCAAAACTAATGTATGCATAAGTGAATTAATTTATATGAGGAATGTTTAGTCTTCATGATTAAGCATGGATATGAATTTAGGATGAACAAGTCAAGTCGGGTACATGTTCATGACAGAACTTTGAGCATGAATTACTCAAGAATGCATAATGGAAGTTGGGGAAGACAAGGGGCTTTTGATACTTGGATCATAGTCTACCTAGGTTCAAAGTTAATTTGTTTTTACTTGAGAGATTGCCAACCTTTGAACGCTTTGAATCCTAGGGCTAGAAAAGTGATGAACTTGATGAAGCTCTTTGTTCCAAGCCTTCTCCTCCTTGATCTCCTCATCCAAGTGCTCCTCTTCATCGTTCTCCAAACTTCAGAAGTGTCTAGGGTTAGCTAGGTATGAAATAGAAGAGTATTTATATGTTTTAGGTCTCCCACACACTTAAAACTCTTCCCTCTCCTCTAACTACTAATTTCCATAATTATCTCACCCTTTCCTAGCCTTTATCCATCTAATTGGCCTGAGGAGAACTCTAATTTCATGGCCAAGGGATTAGGATAGGATTAAGATAATTATGAGTTAAAATAATGATTATCTTAACCCTATTTCATTTATTAATATTTTAAGTATGAATTTTGGCTTAATTATCTCCAATCGTTCATTGGGCTCTAGCTTTTGGGCCCATTAATTCATACATAGACCATTAGTTAAAACCCATTACTCAATTTTACTTAATGGGTTTTATTAATTCATGATTTATTTTAATTTAATTTCATTTATCAAAATTTAAAATTTCAGAGTTGCTACATCCTCCACCTCTTAAAAAGAATTTGGTCCCCAAATTCGTATGATCATAAGAGGAACATGACTTACTGAATAGATCCGGATAGTTCCGTCTCATGGTGCTTCGGATTCCCATGTAGCTTCTTCTCTACTCAATGATTGTTCCAAAGTATTTTTACTACAGATATAAGTCGATTCCGTAATTGTTGTATCTTCTTATCCAGTATTCTGACTGGCTTCTCTTCGTAGGTCATATCTTTGTGTAGGATTATATCGTCATAGCTTATCACATGAGAAGGGTCGTACATATACTCCTCAACATAGACAGAAGGAAAACATTATGTACGGTGGAATATTTAGGGGGTAATGCTAGACGATAAGCCACTTCGCCAACTCTTTCAAATACTTCAAAGGACCTATGAATCTTGGCCTTACTTGCCTTTCATTCCTAATCTTTGAAATCCTTTGGTTGGGAATACTTTGAGTAGTACATGATCTCCGGTTTGAAATTCTAAGTCCCTTCTTCTTTTGTCTGCATAGCTCTTTTGCCTGGATTGAGCTATTTTTATTCTGTCTCTGATGATCTATATGTCTCTACTAGTGTTTTTACCATGTCAGATCTGATGAATAGTCTATCCCCATGTAATTTATTCAATTACGTTTATATTTTGGTGATTCACAAATCATGATAAAGGTCACTACCTCTTTCTACAAGTCTTGAGCACAGGAAATAAAACCAAGGAAAACAAGCCAAACAGTAAGAATTAATCACTCTATTGAAATAGCATCATATTTGTCTAAATACATCGATTCCACTAAGTGATCGCATCGATTTGCCCTCACAACAGTTCGTTAAGTGATCGCATCGATTTGCCCTCACAACGATTCGTTAAGTGATCGCATCGATTTGCCCTCACAACGATTCGTTAAGTGATCGCATCGATTTACCCTTACAACGATTCGTTAAATGGTTCGTAACGATTTGCTCTCGTAACGATTTGCTCTCGTAACGATTTCTTTGTTTTTCATAACGATTTGCTCTCGTAACGATTTCTTTAGTCACCGTAATGATTTGCTCTCGTAACGATTCCTTTAGTGATCGTAACGATTCGCTTGTCATAACGATTTCGTTAGTCATCATAACGATTTGCTTGTCATAATGATTTCTTTAGTCATCATAACGATTTGCTTGTCATAATGATTTCTTTAGTGATTCATAACGATTTGATCTCTGCAACGATTTCTTTAGCAATCACATCGATTCCTTTAGTAAGAACAACTACTTGGTCTATAATGATTTGATTATAACGACTTGTTCATAACAATTTGCTTATAGAATCATAACGATTCACTTATTATACTCAACGATTTCTTAAGCCAATATAACGACTTGATATTTGACTCACTTTTGACTGCGTTGAAAAGTTAAAGCTTTTTCGCACATCTTTCTAACGTCTGTGCACTTATTACTCTGAACGTATCTCTGTATTCATGTAGACGATATCTTCTATTCTCGTGCTTATTCTGTAAACATCTTTTTGAAGAACAGAATGAAACTTCTACTTCTGTAAAAAATCAATCTAACGTTGACTGACAACAAGAGACAACTTAGTTGTCTATTATTTCGCATTTAATGTATGCAGGTCTCTGACAACATTCGTCATACAACGTTGGACAAAATAGAAGCCAAAGGATACTACAGAAGATCCTATCTCTCTGCATGCATAAATGGATAAAAGACTGTTGACTGGAAGCTTCTACAGTACCATGCAGTCTAACGTAAACCAGAACTTAGAGACAACGGGCACTTCAACGTTCGAATTTGAAAAGGATGATATAAAATAGGAGATTGAAGCTTCAAAAGAAGACACTTACAGAGACCCAAGTATATACCAAGTGAAATCATCTTCAACCTCTCTGAGAGCCAAGCAAACGCTTCCATTAGTTTCAGCTCTAGCTCTCTGTGCTTAGTGTAGATCTGTGAGAGAGCTTCTTGTTCTGAGAAGAATCCATTATTGTAGATATTGTTCTTCTCAGTCCTTGCTTCAGATCAAGTGTGTTCTATAAGCTTGATCTAGGGGCATCTTCCTATTGAAAATTTTTCAGGTGGTGTCCCCTTCAGTGTGAAGGAAGACCTGGTATGGTATCCAGGGTGGTGTTCCCTTCTTGAGAAGGAAGACCTGTGTGTATCTGTGGATGGTTCATTTTTCTGTGCCTCCCCGGCCGATCTCCGAACCTCCCGGGTGCTCGCGGACGCCGCCGGACTCTCGTTGCGATGAAGGTCGCCGGTTGACTTGTTGACCCTCCGGTTGACTGAGTTGACTAGAGGGAGAACCAAGAAAAATAAGCAAAATGGAAGGAGTATGTGATCACCAGGGCCTTACCTGTGCCCAAGGAGTGATGTGGTCGCCCCGGTGTGGTCGCCTCGCGCAGCGGATGGAGACGGGCCTTCAACTTCTCCTCCTTCGTCGGCCAAAGGAGAAGAGCTCCGCGATCTTCTGCATATCGTTCCTGCCACAAAACAAGACTCTATAAGACCTAATGAAGAGTAGTAATGCTCAAAGCGTGAAGAACAACCCAAGGGTGAGTCCCGTACCCTTTACGGACTTGAGAAGAGGGGTGGCCAAACGCTATTCCACCCTTCTTCCCTCCGTTTTTGGTTGGGAAACCCCTTTCTAGGTGTATAGGGTGAGGACCTACGAACCTAGAGTGTGTGGGAAAGTGTGGTGCACATGCAAATTAACTAAAGATTAAAGGAAAAGAAGAGGGAGGGAGGTGGAAGAATCTCGTTCAATGTCCATTGCAGCTCCTTGCAGGGCTCCTCCAGCTCTGGAAGAACCTCCTAGACGTCCCAACTCATGAAAGAAGAGGAAGAAGAACCTCGTTGAACTTGCTTGCAATTTTCTCATCTCCCTTCTTAAAGGGGCAACATGGTGGACGTCCAGCCTCTCCCCACTCCCCTTGCGTATAGGGCTCTAGGGGGCGTATTGAAGTGAACTCGAGCTCATCTGTCTTTGGATGCTCAAGTGTGAAAAACACCTTAGGTGACCAACTGTCCCCATAATAAATATTTCCATTATTTATATATTAATTTTGATGATTAACAATAACACTAATGGATTTCTTGAGCCTTGAGAACAGGAAGCAAAAGAAAAATGAAAGATCAAGACAATCTGGTAAGTCCCATCATTTCTATCTAAGTCCCTGTAACGACTTCTTTGATAAGCAGAACGACTTCCTCTTTGACCGGAACACTCGAATCGTTACCGTAACGATTTCTTTAGAACTCGCAACGACTCTCTAGCCGTAACGACTTCTTTAGACCTCGTAACGATTTCTTTAGAACTCGCAACGACTCTCTAGCCGTAACGACTTCTTTAGACCTCGTAACGATTTCTTTAGAACTCGCAACGACTCTCTAGCCGTAACGACTTCTTTAGACCTCGTAACGATTTCTTTAGAACTCGCAACGACTTCTTTAGACCTCGTAACGATTTCTTTAGAACTCGCAACGACTCTCTAGCCGTAACGACTTCTTTAGACCTCGTAACGATTTCTTTAGAACTCGCAACGACTCTCTAGCCGTAACGACTTCTTAGACCTCGTAACGATTTCGCGTAACGATTCTTTATTAGTCATAACGATTTCGCGTAACGACTTCTTTATTAGTCATAACGATTTCGCGTAACGACTTCTTTATTAGTCATAACGATTTCGCGTAACGATTTCTTTATTAGTCATAACGATTTCGCGTAACGACTTCTTTATTAGTCATAACGATTTCGCGTAACGATTTCTTTATTAGTCATAACGATTTCGCGTAACGACTTCTTTATTAGTCATAACGATTTCGCGTAACGATTTCTTTATTAGTCATAACGATTTCGCGTAACGACTTCTTTATTAGTCATAACGATTTCGCGTAACGATTTCTTTACTAGTCATAACGATTTCTTTAGAACGCGCATCGACTTCATAAGTTATCACAACGATTTCTTTACAGTTCATAACGACTTGCTATAACTCATAACGATTTCATAAGTTATGAAGTCAGCAAGATTCTCTTTATCGAATTTCTTGATGCATCAGTATAATGCTTTTTTAATAGCGTTGAAAAGTCAAAGTCATATCTTGTCCGTTGACTGCTTTGCATTAAATGCTCTCCGATCGTATCTCCCATGCATGCAGACAATATCTTCCATTTCTATGCTACTCTGTCTACGTACTTTTTCTTGGACAGAAAGGAGCTTTGCTATATACTGCAATATCTGTTCCATCTCAACTAACAATAGACAGCAGTCCTAGCTGTCTTCTATTTATTGATGATATGCTTACAGATATCTGACAAGACTCATCTGGACAACGTTGGACACAAGATACAAAGTTCTATGACATCTCTTTGGCGTGTACACCAGGATAAAAGACTGACGATCAGAAGCTTCCTCAGTAACCAGTCTAACGTACACAAGGATAAGAGACAACGGACATTCAACGTTCGAATTTGAATCAGCAGTTTAAATAGAAGACTCAAGACGAAAAGAAAATACACAACATGAGAGAGCAACAGCGCTGATTTTAGAAGAAGAAAGAATCCATCTCTTAGAATCTTTAGAACTTTGAAGAAGAGCGAAGCCTCCACTCCAAACCTTGTTCTAAGCTCTTAGCTCTCTGTGCTCAAAAGGAATCTTCTCATTTGTAAGAGCCTGTGTGGTCCTTGGAGAGAAAAACCTTGTTAATCTCTTTCTCTCTCGGGGCCTAGGAGCTTCAGGTTGTAGCTGGTCAAGCTAGAATCTGAAGCCTGTTTTCACAACCTTTTTCTGATTAGTGTGTGTTCCCTTCTGGACGAAGGAAGACCTGGTGGTATCCAGGGTGGTTGTTGTTCCCTTCTGGACGAAGGAAGACCTGGTGGTATCCAGGGTGGTTGTTGTACCCTTCAGTTGAAGGAAGACCAGTTGAGGCTGGGTGTAAGGATCCTTAAGGGGGATTGTACCCTTGTAGTAAAATCCTGAGGTATTGCTCAGGGACTGGACGTAGGTCTCCTGTGGAGAGGAGTTCCGAACCAGGATAAAATCCTTGTGTCTTGTGGTGTGTTTTGTGTGATTGTTGTCTTGTTTGCTCTAACTCTAACCTTGTTATTAAGTTGTGCAATCTTTTCAGTAACAGGTTTTAATCAAACATCGAAGTTTTAATAACCCATTCACCCCCCCCTCTGGGCTAGCTAGCTGGGCAACAAGTGGTATCAGAGCCCGTCTCTTCGACAAAGAAGAAGATCCAACGATCTGAAGAGCAAAGATCAATGGCAGCCCAAAGTCACTTCGAAGGTCAGTCTGTCAACAGACCTCCCTTGTTCGATGGTGAAGATTATACGTATTGGAAGACCAGGATGGAATACTTTCTACAAGGCCACGATTATCAAATCTGGTCAATAGTGGAAGAAGGTGATCTGGTCGTCACAAATGAGAAAGCACAATGGACAGATGAAGATAGAAAGAAATCTCTTTGAACTGTAAAGCTAAGAGCATTCTATGTTGTGCTCTAAGCAAGAAAGAGTTCAACAGAGTTTCAGCATGCAAATCATCCATGGAAATGTGGGAAAAGTTAAAGATCACATATGAAGGTACAGACAAAGTAAAGGAGACAAGAATCGACATTCTTGTCACTCAGTATGAAAGATTTCAAATGCAAACAGGTGAGTCTATTACCCAAATGTTTAGTAGATTTACTGACATTACTAATGGCCTAGCAAGTCTAGGAAAGTCATATGAAAATGCAGATATGGTAAGGAAGATTCTCAGATCCCTGCCATCTTCATGGACGGCAAAGGTCACAGCTATCGAAGAAGCTAATGATCTTAAGAAAATGTCAGTAGAAAAACTCATTGGGTCTCTCATGGCCCATGAAATAAACATGGAAAGACTAGGAGAATCCTCCAGTAGAAAGAAGCAGTCAAATGCGCTTAAAGCTAATGGGGACTCATCAGAAGAATCCTTAGATAACAGTGAAGATAGCAAAGATAGTGATGATGAAGAAGCCATGCTCTCAAGAAGATTGCAGAGAATCTTGGCAAAGAAGAAGAAGTTCCAGTCTGGTAGGAGGTACTTCAAGAAAAACAAAGATCTCAAGAGACCAGATGGAAAAGATCAGAAGAGGAATGAGCCACTTTGCTATGAATGCAAGAAACCTGGACATATCAAGGCAGACTGTCCAATGTTAAAGAAAAATGATCACAAGAAGAAGGACAGCTCCAAGAAGTTCAGAAGATTCAAAAAGAAAGCCATGGCAGCTGCATGGGACAACAGCAGCGACTCAGATAGTGAGTCAAGCTCGAGCAGTGAAGGTGAAGAAGCCAACTTGGCTCTCATGGCGAATACCGAGGATAAGGTAACATCTGATTCTTCTTTCGATTCCTGTAATGACTCAGATCGGATAATTTGGAAAGTGCATTTAATGAACTCTACAATAAGTATAAAGAAGTGTGTAAACTACTTAAGCTAAGCAAAAAAATATCACATGTCTCGAAAATACCAACTCAGATTTAAAATCTGAAAACGAAGAACTAGAAAAACAAATAGTTGAGCTTAAGAGAAGAAATGAACTATTATGTGAAAATTAAAAGACAAGAACAGAAAAATCACTGACCTAGAAAAACAGGAAAACTCAGATGATCTAAGAAAAACTGTAAATGAATTAAATGAAGAAAACAATACACTAGCAAGCACCCTAGAAAAATTTACCAATGGTAAAAACTCTTTAATATTAAAAGGTGCTAGGAGATCGGGTAAAAAGAAAAATGGACTAGGATATACACCCCCAGATAATGAAGAAACCATAATATACCCTAAAACATATCCAACACCAAAATTTGTACCCGAACAAGATGTAGCATACAAAGCTGATTTCAAATACATAGAAAAAGTAACTAAGTTATCCTGCTGCAGTCACTGCAACAAGTTAGGACATATTAAAATGACATGCCCAACAAGACATAAAAAATGGATATTAAAAGGTAAAGTTGATGATACTAACCAATCAGGACCCAAAAGAATTTGGGTACCTAAAGCTTGATGTTCTCATTTCAGGTTAACCCTCGAGCATCCAAATGGTATTTGGATAGTGGGTGCTCAAGGCATATGTCAGGCAACAAGAAGATATTTGTTGATCTCCAAGCTGAAGAAGGTACAGTCACCTATGGAGATAATGGAAAAGGGACTGTGATAGGAAGCGGGTCTGTGAACATCAAAGGAAAATCAGTCATAAAGGATGTAATGCTGGTCAAAGGTTAAAGCACAATCTCATCAGCATCAGCCAGTTGTGTGACAAAGGCCATCAAATTCAGTTTCAAGAATCAAAATGCAGTATCTTAAAGATGGTGCAGTCATATTTGAAGCCTACAGAGAAAGAAATTTGTATGTTCTATATCTCGATGAACTCAAGGATCAAGATGTGTGTTTGGCAGCTAGCAAAGATAAATCAACTGAGTTGTGGCACAGAAGATTGGGCCACTGCAGCTTGGATGGGCTGAACAAGCTCAGAAAAAGAAAACTAGTTGAAGGACTGCCAAAGGTGAATTTCAGATTGGATAGCATTTGCAGACCTTGTGCAAGAGGAAAGCACACCAAGAGCTCCTTCAAATCAAAGACTGTAGTAACCACCTCAAAGCCCTTAGAACTACTTCACATGGATTTATTTGGGCCAATGAGGACTACCAGTTTGGGAGGAAAGAATTTTGGATTTGTAATAGTTGATGATTATTCAAGATTCACTTGGGTATCCTTTTTAGAGCACAAAGATGACACATTTGAGAATTTTGTCAGCTTCAGTAAGAAAGTTCAGAAAGATCAGAAATTCTCAATTGTCTCTATTCGATCAGATCATGGTGGTGAGTTTCAGAATGAAAAGTTTTCGAAGTTCTGTGATGATCAAGGAATTGAGCACAACTTCTCAGCTCCAAGGACACCTCAACAGAATGGAATTGCTGAGAGGAAAAACAGAACTCTTTTGGATATGGCAGATCAATGTTATCAGAATATGATCTGCCAAGATATTTCTGGGCCGAAGCTATCAACACTGCATGTTATATCATAAATAGAGTGATGATCAGGCCAATTCTGAAAAAGACTGCTTATGAACTCTACAAAGAAAAGAAGCCAAAGATTAGCCATTTCAGAATATTTGGATGTCCTTGCTTCATCCATAACAATGGAAAAAGGGACATTGGTAAGTTGGATGCCAAATCAGATGAAGGCATTTTCATGGGGTATTCCTCTAAACCTAAAGGTTATAGAGTTTTCAATAAACGTTCCTTATTAATTGAACAATCAGTACATGTTATTTTTGATGAATCTAACCCTTCCTTGAAAAAGGAAGAAATTAGTGACATTGATGATGCAGATGTCCTGTCCGAAAAATTAAAGAAAACTTCAATTAAGGACAAAGAGGATCCAACTCTGGAAGAACTGCAGCAAACAGAATCCAACATAAAGATCTTCCAAAGGAATGGAGACATCAGAAAGATCACCCTCCTGAAAACATCATTGGTGATCCATCTGTAGGGGTAAGAACAGAGGTAATGTAATTCCATGCGACTATTTAGCATTTGTTTCTCAAGTAGAGCCTAAGACAGTCAATGAAGCTTTATCTGATGAATCTTGGATACTAGCCATGCAAGATGAACTAAATCAGTTCAAGAGAAACCAAGTATGGTCACTTGTTCCTAGACCATCCAATCATTCAGTTATTGGCACCAAATGGGTGTTCAGAAATAAACTGGATGAGTCTGGAATAATCTTAAGGAACAAAGCCAGATTGGTGGCTCAAGGCTACTCCCAAGAGGAAGGCATAGATTTCGATGAAACTTATGCACCTGTAGCTAGACTTGAGGCCATTAGGATTTTACTTGCTTATGCATCCGCACTTGATTTAAAACTTTTTCAAATGGATGTCAAATCAGCCTTTTTAAATGGTTTCATCAAGGAGGAAGTTTATGTTGAACAACCTCCAGGTTTTGACGACTCTGAATTTCCAAATCATGTATTTAAACTACATAAGGCCTTATATGGTCTAAAGCAAGCTCCTAGAGCCTGGTATGAAAGGCTCAGTAATTTCTTATTAAATCATGGTTTCACTAGAGGTAAAGTAGATAGTACATTATTTATAAAATCTAAAGTTAAACATATACTTCTTGTACAAATCTATGTGGATGATATTATTTTTGGATCTACTGATGAATCTCTTTGCAAGTACTTTGAAAAGCTTATGCAGGGAGAATTCGAAATGAGCTTGATGGGGGAGTTAAGCTACTTCCTTGGATTGCAAATCAAGCAAGGGAAGGATGGCACTCATATCTGTCAAGCAAAGTATACCAAAGAGCTGTTGAAGAAATTTGGATTTGAAGATGCAAAGCCATTATCAACTCCAATGAGCACATCAACCAGAATGGACAGTGATCAAAAAGGTAAAAGGGTAGATCAAAAGAATTATCGAGGTATGATAGGATCATTACTTTACTTAACTGCCAGTAGACCAGACATTTTGTTCAGTGTATGCATGTGTGCTAGATATCAGGCAGACCCTAGAGAGTCTCACTTAATCTCTGTAAAAAGAATATTTAGATATTTAGCTAGAACTCATGATTTAGGTCTCTGGTATCCTAGATCTTGTGAGATAAATCTAATAGGATATTCAGATGCTGATTATGCTGGTTGCAAAGTAGATAGAAAGAGCACCAGTGGATGTTGTCAGTTTCTTGCAGGATGCTTAATATCATGGACATCCAAGAAACAAAATTCAGTAGCTCTATCAACAGCTGAGGCGGAATATGTTGCTGCTGGAAGTTGCTGTACACAACTTCTTTGGATAAAGCAACAACTTGAAGATTTCGGCATTCACATCAAATCAATTCCTCTATTGTGTGATAATACTAGTGCCATCAACCTCACCAAAAATCCAGTTCAACACTCAAGGACGAAACACATTGAGGTAAGATATCATTTTATTCGAGACCATGTAGCTAGTGGTAATTTAGAAATTTCGTTTATAGATACAAATGGTCAATTGGCAGATATCTTCACAAAAGCCCTACCTGAAGAGAGATTTACATCTCTTAGAAGGGAACTAGGGATGTGCAATTTGTGAAAGAATTTCTGTGATTTTATTGACATATAATTTTTCAGATTAAATGAAAAGTTCTCTCTCCGTTAAAATTAAACAAAACTCTGATATCTATATGCTTTGACCGCTTCTGTGTAGAAAGTTGTTTGACTTGTCAAACCTTTTTGTCGCTTTCTACCTTTGCCGCCTTTTGGCGCTCCCGTCATTAAAGTAATATTAATTTATCCAAACCGTTTTGAGATCGATTCGCCTTCCACCTTTACCCTTTTTATTCTCTATCTGTTCACCTAAAGCTGATGCCCTAACGATTTTGGGATCGTCTCTCTGCAACTTTCGAAGCCTTCTTCTCTTCCCGCGAAGAACTCCTTCGAAAACTTCCGTCCCTTCCATCATCCTCCCTTCCAAATCCTTTCTTCTCTGCACCCATGGCCGCTCCGTTGATCTCCGGAAGTGTTGGGGGCTACAGTGCTGAGTATTTATCCCCAAGGAGCAAGAAAGATTTACTTTTGTGAAGACAAAGATTTGCGGAAATAAGGCGGTGGATGTTCAGAATCTTGAGAAGAGTGGCATGGCCAGGCTAGTTGATACTATAAGAAGATCGCAGTGGATGGATGTGGTCACATTCAGTGAGGTAAGCTACCCGGACTTGGTAAAAGCCTTCTACATCTGTCTGAAGTCAGAAGCAGATGGATCCCTTGTTTCCTCTGTCAAGGGTATCCAAATCAGAATAACCCATGAGCTGTTGCGTGATCTGTTTGGAGTGAAGACCTCAGGATTTAGTGGCATTCACTCTGTGAATGATGAAGTCAAAGGTCTCGGGATCATCGGTCCAGGATTTAAGTTGAAGGATGGGAAGCTGGATATTAATCAGATGTCCGCGTTCAACCGGTTGCTGCACTTTATAGTCTGCCAAATCTTAGTTCCCCGTAGTGCTACCTTTTCTTCATGCACTAGGGCAGATTCGGACATAATGTTCTGGGCAATCCAGAACAAAGAGATAAACCTGGCCGCAGTGATGACTGAGCGAATGATGGTTGCACATGCTCAGTTATGGGAAACAAAGAGCAAGTTGAATGTTTCCCTTCCATATGCCCATCTTCTGACCAAGATTTTCAAGCACTTTGGAGTAGATCTGTCAGGGCGGTAGCTGAAAAGATGGGCCATCTATAAGGTCCAGGAACCTGAAGAAAAGTGGCTTTTCAGTGCAAGAAGGAGTTTGGTCGAAATCCTCTGTGGCTGAAGGAGAAGCAGTTATTGCAGATATTCCAGAGGCAGTAGAAGTAGAGCAAGAAGCAGCAAGTCCAGCAGAGCAAGAACCAGTTGAGTCAGCTGTGGGATGCCATCCGAAGCTCATTGGAAGAGGGTGCAGCTGGTGTGGCTGATTCCTCGCCCACCACCTTAGTCACCTCTATTTTAAGAGAGATTTTGGACTCCATTCCCTCCATCTCAGTCTCTTCTAAGGCAGGTGGACCTGATGAAGATGTTGTCTTGGAAGAAGCTCCTGCTCAGGGGAGCAAGAAAGTTTTGAAGTCCCTGCTCCCATTCAGGGGAGCATGCTGAGAGTGAAAGGCCAGAGAATGAAGGCCCAAGTGCAGCTATAAATCTGAGGAGCTGTCTCTGTCTCTCTCCAGGTAAGCAAAAAGGTTGTTCACAGGAGGTCAAGGAAGGGCCATAGGAAAATAAAGTTGAAGCATGTTATGGCCTTGTTAAAAGCCCAAGGAGAGATCTGACATCAGTTCATCTGGTATACAAGGATTGTCTCAAATCAAGTGTCAACCTCCTCAGACGTATCCTCAATAAGAAATGCAATGAGGTATTTCAATAAGGAAATGTCTGATATGAAGAATTTGCTGGCCAGTATTTCAAAGTCTAGTGGTGTCCCTCCTGCACCTACTCAGAGCAGTCCAGCTGAAGTTCCTAGGCCACCAGGGCCTCCAGCTGAAGTTCCTAGGCCACCAGGGCCTCCAGCAGAAGTCTCAGGGCCAACAGGGCCGCCAGCTCAGGGTCAGGGCCATCAGGGCCATCAGTTGTAGGGTCACCCGGACCAGTGGCAGCCTCAGGGTCTTCAGGACCCTCTCCTGCAGTCAGAGAAAGTCAGGTCAAAGGAAAAGAGCCTGTGTCAGTCTCCAAGGCCCCTGATCTTCATCTCTTGCCACTCCAACCCTCTCCACACCTTCATCTCCTCCTACTGCACCTCCTGCTCCACCAACCATAAAACATCCCATGCCTCGCACCAACCTTCCTCATCCTCTACTTCCTCTCAACCCTCCTTCTCACCTTCTCCAGCTCTCATCTCAGCTTCATCCTCATTAACTCCTCAACCTTCACCTATTAAAACCCAAACATCTCATCCTCAACCAACCTCTTCCTTTAATCCTAAACACTTTTTCTATCCTCCTACTCCTCCTAATTCTGTTACCTTTCCTCCAGTAAAACCTCTGCCTCTTGGTATTTTTGACACCAATGTTCCCGACCCTTTTGAAAGGAACACTCTCCTCACCATTCTTTCCACAGCCTCTCACATTCACAGGACTGACCCTCCTAGTCCTGTCCTGAAAAGAGAAAAACCTCTTCCTCTCTAAGCACTCCCTCTGCTTCTCTCTATCCTCCTTTATGGTACTCTCTTACCCTTGATCCTAAGAGAAGACCCATCTACAGAGAATACCTCCAGAAATGCATTCTTTCTACCATTTATGGTATTCCTTTTCTCAACCTCTCCGAACACCTAGCCATTGTTCTTCTTTTACTCAGATATCTCAACCTTTCAAGTCCAAAATCTTTGAGGGCACTGAGTTCAAGACTGAAGATCAGTGGGCAGCCATCAAAGGAACAAGGCTCAGTACTCAAAATACCTGACTGCAAGGGCCGAATCCCTCTCTCACAGAGATCACCCACTCACCTTCTCTGAGTGGTTTATCTTCCAGCACAAGAACTCCTGGGGATCCTTCATTTTGAAGGAAATTCGCATTGCCAGAGCTTTTCATTGTACAGTGACTTCTGTTATTTGAACAAATTCCAGAAGTTCAATTTTGCCAGTTCAACTCACAGATTACTGTGCGGCAATCAGAGACCCCTCTCAACCTTCCTTTTACAGTAGATTTTGTCTCCTTCAAGGCTGAGTTTCCAGTTCTTCTGCCGAAGCTGCACTCGTTAGTGCTTAATTCAGATGCTGGATCTCATGCTCTCGACATGTTTGCAAGGCAGCTGGGCCGGATGTCAGCAAAGCAGGGCCGATCTCCCTCCTTCTTGCGGTTCATCTTCAGAGAATATCACTCTGGCCGCATCTCTTCCCTGACCTTAGCTCCACTCATTTCTGAGTGTGAACGACTCATCTCATCAGAATGGGAGCTTCTATATCGGGCCTCTTATCAGCAACTGGAAGCTATCAATCAAGATCTGGTTAGTCAGAGGAAGCCGACTCTTTCTGCAGAAGCCTTTATGGATCTCAATTCCATCGCACCCTTACCAGAGCTCTATGCTGTCTGGGCAGCTAGATATTCTGCCTTCTTGCCTTAAGCAGGATCTGTTAAATCACCAACTTCACTATCCATTTCCTTGGACAGATTTCTCCATAGGGCCAGTTTTGGCAAGAGTACTTACTTCAGATTTATTTTGGACAAAACTCAGTATGGAGAGTTCATAGAGCAGCAAAGGCAACTCTACATTCAGAGGAACATCCCTTCCATGGGACCCTCCTTCTCAGTTACCTTTGGAGTGTTTTCTGCAAATTTTTGAGGATCTTGAGATCAAGGCATGGGCTGTTATCTCACAGCATGCCTCCTCCTTGTTATCTCCTCTGTATTATCTTTCTCCTTCTTAATAAAAATCTTTCTCTCTTCTTTGTCTCACAGCTTATCTTTTTGCCTAATGACAAAATGGGGGAGACAACTAACGTAAATCTGAAAAACATATTTCATTCTTTGTCTGATGTTTAGTATATTTTGTCATCATCAAAAAGGGGAGATTGATGACCAAACTGTCCCCATAATAAATATTTCCATTTATTTATATATTAATTTTGATGATTAACAAAATAACACTAATGGATTCTTGAGCCTTGAGAACAGGAAGCAAAAGAAAAATGAAAGATCAAGACAATCTGGTAAGTCCCATCATTTCTATCTAAGTCCCTGTAACGACTTCTTTGATAAGCAGAACGACTTCCTCTTTGACCGGAACACTCGAATCGTTACCGTAACGATTTCTTTAGAACTCGCAACGACTCTCTAGCCGTAACGACTTCTTTAGACCTCGTAACGATTTCTTTAGAACTCGCAACGACTCTCTAGCCGTAACGACTTCTTTAGACCTCGTAACGATTTCTTTAGAACTCGCAACGACTCTCTAGCCGTAACGACTTCTTTAGACCTCGTAACGATTTCTTTAGAACTCGCAACGACTTCTTTAGACCTCGTAACGATTTCTTTAGAACTCGCAACGACTCTCTAGCCGTAACGACTTCTTTAGACCTCGTAACGATTTCTTTAGAACTCGCAACGACTCTCTAGCGTAACGACTTCTTTAGACCTCGTAACGATTTCGCAGAACGTTTCTTATTAGTCATAACGATTTCGCGTAACGACTTCTTTATTAGTCATAACGATTTCGCGTAACGCTTCTTTCTTTATAGTCATAACGATTTCGCGTAACGACTTCTTTATTAGTCATAACGATTTCGCGTAACGACTTCTTTATTAGTCATAACGATTTCGCATAACGACTTCTTTATTAGTCATAACGATTTCGCGTAACGATTTCTTTATTAGTCATAACGATTTCGCGTAACGACTTCTTTATTAGTCATAACGATTTCGCGTAACGACTTCTTTATTAGTCATAACGATTTCGCGTAACGATTTCTTTACTAGTCATAACGATTTCTTTAGAACGCGCAACGACTTCATAAGTTATCACAACGATTTCTTTACAGTTCATAACGACTTGCTATAACTCATAACGATTTCATAAGTTATGAAGTCAGCAAGATTCTCTTTATCGAATTTCTTGATGCATCAGTAATGCTTTTTAATAGCGTTGAAAAGTCAAAGTCATATCTTGTCCGTTGACTGCTTTGCATTAAATGCTCTCCGATCGTATCTCCCATGCATGCAGACAATATCTTCCATTTCTATGCTACTCTGTCTACGTACTTTTTCTTGGACAGAAAGGAGCTTTGCTATATACTGCAATATCTGTTCCATCTCAACTAACAATAGACAGCAGTCCTAGCTGTCTTCTATTTATTGATGATATGCTTACAGATATCTGACAAGACTCATCTGGACAACGTTGGACACAAGATACAAAGTTCTATGACATCTCTTTGGCGTGTACACCAGGATAAAAGACTGACGATCAGAAGCTTCCTCAGTAACCAGTCTAACGTACACAAGGATAGAGACAACGGACACTTCAACGTTCGAATTTGAATCAGCAGTTTAAATAGAAGACTCAAGACGAAAAGAAGAATACACAACATAGAGAGAGGAACTGCTTGATTTTAGAAGAAGAAGAAATCCATCTCTTAGATCTTTAGAACTTTGAAGAAGAGCGAAGCCTCCACTCCAAACCTTGTTCTAAGCTCTTAGCTCTCTGTGCTCAAAAGGAATCTTCTCATTTGTAAGAGCCTGTGTGGTCCTTGGAGAGAAACCTTGTTAAATCTCTTTCTCTCTCGGGGCTTAGGAGCTTCAGGTTGTAGCTGGTCAAGCTAGAATCTGAAGCCTGTTTTCACAACCTTTTTCTGATTAGTGTGTGTTCCCTTCTGGACGAAGGAAGACCTGGTGGTATCCAGGGTGGTTGTTGTACCCTTCAGGTTGAAGGAAGACCAGTTGAGGCTGGGTGTAAGGATCCTTAAGGGGGATTGTACCCTTGGTAGTAAAATCCTGAGGTATTGCTCAGGGACTGGACGTAGGTCTCCTGTGGAGAGGAGTTCCGAACCAGGATAAAATCCTTGTGTCTTGTGTTGTGTTTTGTGTGATTGTTGTCTTGTTTGCTCTAACTCTAACCTTGTTATTAAGTTGTGCAATCTTTTCAGTAAACAGGTTTTAATCAAACATCGAAGTTTTAATAACCCATTCACCCCCCCCTCTGGGCTAGCTAGCTGGGCAACAACTTACACACATGGAAACCAAGTCTAAAGGCCTCCAATCAAGGGGGAGAGGCCACATAAATTTTAACTGGGTCGAGGGACTGCCCCGGTGGCCCCTATGCCCTTGGACGGCCCCATGCGGTGCATGGGCAGAGCAAGGCTAGTGGCTATTCTCGGGTAGTTGTGCAGATCAGTAACGAGTTACGTCAAGCCTCCCGCCGTCCAACCCCATTAAACCCAAAGAACGTCCAGAGATTGCGTCAGGATGGGTACTTGTCAAGGGAGAATGCCTTCAACCCAGTATCGGCGGTCCATCGATGCTGCCGTCTACATGTATCCAAGGAGGCCGTCACAAATGGTCAAAGATGCTTAATGGGCCAAAAGAGCCTTGTAGGAGATTGGGGCCAAATCTCGCGTCTACAAATGCCCCTCCAAGAACGTTCCGTCTTGCAGGGTTCAGACGGACTAAAAGGTTTGTGTCTCGTTAAACCAAGGACGCAGAGATTTTTTTGATGAAGGAACATTTCGAGGATAGGAATTCTAGGAAAGCAAACCGAATGATCAGGCTAGAAACGATGACGTGTCATCTGAGAGACAATAAGGGTAAGAAAGGGTGATCTACCCGTGTAACTACAACTGCGACCCATGGCAGGTCCCTGGCGTGGTCGATCGGACTTTGACTAGTTCCGGCGTCGAGTCAAGGAGTTGTAATATGACGGTTGAATCAGGAGTGTCTCATACCGGAGCTCATGGGCTCGCTGGCCTAATCAGGACTTAGTCCCGAATTTAGGAGGTCATGGAGACAAGGAGTTGGTTGATCTCTCAAAGGATTATCAAAAGATTCTAACTGGAATCACATGCTTGGAAAGCCTGAAGTCCGGAATTAAGATCACGCTGGCGAAGGCTCAAAAAACACTCAATAAAACTGCTTGACTATTGTGAAAGTCACGGTGGGACAACTTGGATCATGGGCAACAAACCTGATATTCAACTTGGCAATCATGAAGGGTGGACCCGGTAGGCTACCTGAGCTGGGGAGCCATGGAGCAATCATATGATCGAGAAAATCACCATTTTTTTTTGGGTGTTAGTAAAAGAATGTTAGCAGTGAAGATGCATGCTGGTGTGGGTTGCCTATCTAAAATGCAAGTTAGCCAGGGGAAATTCTAAAGGCCATACGAACAACTGAGAGATCGCAAACCCATCACGGTTTTTGATAAAGGGGAACTCAGGGTTCACGGTGCCAATTATTCGCCTCTGGTGGGTCCTATGTTAGACATACCTGTAACACTCAAGGTCGCATGAGTGTTCGAGTTTTTGAAGCGTAGCTTGTGCTTAGGATATCTGCAAAACAACTTGAAGCACAAGATTAAGGAATATGACATTTATGAAAATAGGACATTTTCAAAGAGAAAAAAGTTGGTTCCTCCTGCATCCCACACTTAAAAGAGAAAAAAGTTAGTGTAATCGTCTTTAGCCCATTACCTAAAAGAATATACCTTTCTTGAGATCTGGTCAAGGAGCTAAATTCTAATCAAAGATAGAACATAATAAAATACCCGAAGGGATATGCACATGCAAATTTTTTTTGATAGGAAAAATAAGGAGAAGTTAGTGAATACTGCTACTACTAATTTTTTTAATTTTTTTGGTTTTTTTTAAAATAAGGGAGAAAATACGGGAGGAATTATTGTACAACGTGAAATATTACCTAAAAGACTCTCCTTTTTGTTGTTTTTGCATTTTGTATTTTTTGGATTTTTGGACTCTAAGACACATATTCATCACATTTTGTGGTATAGGGTCCTACACGATCTACTTACCACAGAGGCAAGAGTAGGAGGGACGTTCATGAATTCTTTGATGTTGAAATTGTCTCTAGCCTTCTTGATATTTTCCACTACGGAGGATCTTAACAGTCAAATTGCCTCTAGAGGGAGAAATGGAAGAATTTAGGAAGTCATGTAGGGCTTATAGAAGTCATGTAGGCTTTTGGTTCAAACTACTTTTTGTTTCTAAACCGGCATCTATATAAACAGACTCGGTCAACCATGTTCTCAGGGCATTTTTCATTTTCCTTTCTGATTTCTGGGGTGGAGGTACGTACTTTTTGCTACCTCCTTGAGTTGGTCACCTTTTTCCGAGTACGTACTTTTTGCTACCCTTTTTTTGACCTTTTGGCTTTTCTTTCCCCCTTTTAGGATTGATTTGACATTTTGCCCCTTGCTCTTATTAGTTGCCCCTGTTTTATTGGACCTTGTCCTTTAGATGAGAGTGGGTGGTCCCCTACTCGTATTTGTTCCGTTTCCAGACACGACCGAGTGGGAAAAGAATAGGAAGAACACATTGACCGGATGAGACCGCCCGAGTGTACTTCTTGATTTTCCAGTTAGGGGTAGTATTCCAACATCGTGTGGTGTGTGAAAGTCTGACCTCATTAATAACCCAATGGTGAAGTAAAGTTTTTAGCCCACAACGTTGACACGTGATGATGACTGACTGACTGACTAAGAGTAAAATTTCTTGAGGTAGACTGCATTCCAAGTGTGTGTTGCTCAACTCCCTCGGCATCCACTACCTATAAGCGTTCCCGAGTATGCTTTCTTTGACAAACGAATGGACCCTCCAATTTCCTTGCAATTTGCTCCTGGGACCTGTTGCCTTTATGATTTTGCGCTTTAGGACCATTCACCTACTTCGAATTTTCTCTCAAGAACTCTCCTCGCTATAAAACGTGCAATTCTCTGATGATAGACTTGAGCGTGGTCAGCCGCTATCATCCGCCTTTCATCCAAGAGTTCAAGTTGTGCTAGTAAAGCCTCCCGACGTTGACCGGGGTCAAGTTCGGAATCCAATTGAACTCTAAGTGAGGGACAAAGATTTCATATGGGGTATTGCATCCGATCCGTATGTCAAAGCATAGGGGGTTTGCCCCATAGGAGTTCGGACCGAGGTGCGATAAGCCCAAAGAGCTTCAACCAAGCGATCTGGCCAGTCAGCATTATTGTGAGATCTGCATGTCTTCTTTATGATTTTAATGAGAGTTTTATTAGTAGCTTCAGCTTGTCCATTACCTTGTGGATAATATGGTGATGAATGATGCAAGTAATGCCATATTTACCACACATGTCGCGAATCTCCTGTGAAGTGAATTGCGGTCCGTTGTCGGTGACGATGTCCTGAGGCACGCCGAATCTTGCAAGATGTTGCGCTTGATGAACTTGACAACTGTTGAAGCTTTGACCTCTATGAACGCTTCTGCTTCAGCCCACTTTGTGAAGTATTCCGTGGCGGTCAGAATGAGACTTCTTACGGATTCTTCCGTTCTGTCTGTGAGTGGACCAACCACGTCGAATGCCCACATGGCGAAAGGCCATGGAGCGATAAGGGGATGAGAGAGAAATGAGCATGAAATTTTGTCGCCGTGTAATTGACATTTAGCACAGTGACGACAAGTGGAGCATCCTCTTCCATGGTAGGCCAGTATAGTGTCTTAGCAACTTTGGGGCATTGCTCTACCATTAACATGGCCACCACATTCACTAGAGTGAGCGGCTTCAACAACATCTTGAGATTCGGTTCATCAAGGCAACGAAGATAGACCCCGCTGAGAGACTTTTTGTACAGAATGCCACCTATGATCTTGTAACGCTCCGAAATGCGACGAATT